>WEDG01005357.1:0-10543 GCA_017591395.1 Schistocephalus solidus
AGCAGTTTTTTTCCTACCTTTCTATTCAAAAAAATGAAGGCCTATTGAACTTTGCCTCCATTTTTATGGTAGAATTTGTTTTCACTGCCAATTTTTTCTAGTTCACCTTTAATTTTAAAACATCGCTAACTGTTGACATAGCACACATTGTCATAACTTTAATTCGTTACTAATGTTTGCTTAGACAGTGCCTTGCCGGTGCATGATTCAACCTTCCATCACTAAAAGAAATCAGGTTAGAGAAACGAGTTATTTCCCTAACAGATTATTTTGTCTGGTAGTTTAGGGAGTCTCAGATGCAGACGATGTTAAATTGTGGAGGATCATCAGATCTGCTGCCGATAGGCACGCACTTCAAGAGAGTTTCAACCATCTTAGCAGCTGGTCTGCTCGTTGGCTCTTAAATTTCAACCTTGGTAAGTGTGTGGTCCTGAGAATCCTTACCAGAGAAAACCAGTAAGGAGGATGATTCCTACCAATAACCTTTCAATGGGCACCCCCTTTCGATTGTTGAGGAACAGAAGGACCTCGGTGTTCTAATAAACTCCTCACTTTAACCATCTTCACAGTGTGTAAAGGCAGCTTAACGCGCAACACAAGTTCTATTTGCGCTCAGACGTGGATTTGTGCAGATTGATAAGGTTTCCCGGGTGCTATTCGAGCAAGCGCATTGTCAGGAGAACTCACGCTGTTTGAAAGATCCATAGAGATATCTGCAAATCAACCAACAGGCTCACCGATGAAGACCAATTTGAACACAGTATTAAAGGCTGTAACAAAGGGCATGATTATACCTTCCATCACTAAAAGAAAGCAGGATACAGAAACGAGTTTTTTCCCTGACAGATCATTCTGTCTGGTAGTTCAGGGAGTCTCAGATGCTACTGGAGAAACGCCAAAAGAAATGGTACAACAGGATCAGCTGATATTTCAAAATTTATTGAATGATATGCAAGAAACGGGTGTGAGTCGACATCAAAAAGATCTTTCGATTGGGGCCTCTCGTTAAAAATGAAACGCATGAGGTTCGACCAAATCCATTAAAAGTCGTCTTGGGGAGCAAACAGCAGGTAGATCTATTGCTCTCTCGAAAGTCCCTGACTACAAAAGAATCATCGTGGAGTTTTTTTCAGCCGGATTACTCTCCCACCGATCATATGAAAATAAGGACACTGGTAGCAGAATTGAAAAGACGTCAATACGAGGGGGACCAAAACTTGAAAATTGCAGACAACAAAATCGTCAAAATAGTGCGCTCGTTTTTATGGGAACATCCGGTGAAATTGACGGCAACCACGCCGGTCAAAAGCCCTACCAAATGCCTATAGATTTGAACCCAGACAGAAGACTGGATATATCTTGTGAAATATCCAGCAAAAATCGCCATTTGGAAGAAAGAACTAAAAATCTTCAGATATCGAGGGAAGAAAGCATGATTAAAATGATGAACACAAATGTGCAGAGTCTATTGAACAAAATGGATGAAATTAAACTGGTCGTGGACCATTTACAACCTGACTTCATAGCTCTAACTGAAACATGGTTAAATGAACAAACCGCAGACACAGAATTCAGAATAGACGGTTTTCAGCTTATCAAAATGGATAAAAACGGACGTAGGGGTAATGGAATCGCAATGTTCATACGAGAAGGCGTTGACTTCATTCAGGATGGGCCCTCGCCAAAAAGGATCTCGTCTTGTGAAATACTTTGTTGCAAACTGAAAGTCCCAAACCAACCAGATTTCCATATTGCCGTGGTATATCGATCCCCAGGACAGCGAACGGACACGGACGAAGCACTCCTCACAGAGTTAAAGCAAATCTGCCGTAGCAAACACTTATTAATACTTGGAGATTTCAACGCTCCCGATATCGATTGGGTGTCAATGTACTGCTCGCGATCTGAAATTCATTCGAACAGAAAATACTTCAGTTGGAAACTTACGAGTTTCTTACCCAACATGTCACAATGGAGACGCGGTTCCGAAATGGGCAGCAGTCAAGCTGTTTGGATCTAATCATAAATAGAGATGACAATTGCATCCTTGCATTAAGTTCTTACGTGCCGATTGGACGAAGTGATCATTGTGTTCTTGCTTGGGAGTACAGTCATTTTTCTGTACCCAAACGTCAAGCAGTTACGGAGAGAAATGTTTGGAAATGGGGATTATCCCAAAATGAAAGAATAACTGAATGGGATAGACTGGAGCCTGCACATGCACCTAACCCAAATGCTGCCTGGTTCTTTATAAGTAAATTTATTCAGGAGTTGGTGAAGAAATTCTGCCCACTTAAAAGGCGATCGTGCGTTTCCCGACCCGATTGGGTGACATCGGAAATAAAAAGGAATCTCAAGAAGAAAAGAATACTGTGGAGAACATATGCCAGATATCAACAACTTGAACATTTTTCCGCTTTTAAGAAACAGCGAAATCGGTGTCTGAATCTTCTGAGAAAAGAACGATCAGCATTTGAGTCAGAAATAGTCAAAAACATACCAAGAAATTCTAAAAGGTTTTATGCTTACGTTAATAAGGCAAAACGAAATCGCGACTGCATTCCTTGTCTTAAAGACAATCAGGGAAACAGGTTAACTGATAACTCTGATAAGACCAGCCTCTTACCCAATTTCTTTATGTCCGTGTATACCGAGGAAGCACCTTTTGACGAGGACGAATACTACAGTACTGCCACATCTACAAACAAAATAAGCACGGTGTCGTTCATAATGGACACAGTAAGAAAAACTCTAAAACAGCTACAGCCCACTAAATCACCTGGGCCAGGTGGTATATCCGCAAAAGTTCTCAATGAACTCACAGACCAGCTGGCCTCTCCGCTCTCCAAGATATTTGAAAATTTGATGGAGGAGGAGGAGAGAGGACATCACCAAACCGTTTCCGACTAGTCAGCCTCACAAGTATCTGTTGCAAAATGATGGAGAAAATAATCAAAACGGAACTGATGAGGAATCTTGAAGAGAATAACTTGCTAAGTTCATATCAACATGGATTTCGAAGTGGTCGATCCTGTCTCAAAAACCTGCTCATATCCATTGAAAGTTGGACAAAATAATTAGAAATGGGTTTGTCAGTCGATGCGGTCTACATTGACTTTAGCAAAGCCTTTGACAGGGTTCCACACAAACGTCTGCTCTTTAAGCTCCGTCAAATGGGTGTGACTGGCAACCTTCTCAAATGGTTGACCGACTTTCTCACAGACAGTTGCCGGCGTGTTTGTATTGGAGAGGCCAAGTCTCAATTGGAAACCGTTCACAGTGGAGTTCCGCAGGGCAGCGTTCTGGGTCCCATTTTGTTTCTGATATACGTGAACGACTGCTTGGATTGTCTGACATGCAAGAAGGTAATGTTCGCTGATGATCCGAATTTATGAAACTCGATTGAAAAACCGGAAGATGCGCGGAAATTACAACAAAACTTCGATCGCTTGCAAACATGGTGTGATGAGTGGCTACTGAACCTTAATCTTAACAAATGCCAAATAATCCGACTGCAGTCTAGTTCCAAAAGGATGATAAGGTTTGAATACCAGTACTTCATCAGTGGTCACCAACTCCAGAAGGTAAATATTCTAAAGGACTTTGGTATATGGATAACACCAACTCTCAAACCATCGTCGCACTGCGCGAATATCGCAAAGAAAGCTTTGTGTATATTAGGCACTATCAGGAGGTCGATCGTTAATTTTGACGGAGAGCTTTTTGGGCGCGTGGTTGGAAAATTTATCCGGCTGGTGTTGGAATATTGTGTTCAGGCGTGGCGCCCTTGGACTAAACATGACTACGCTCTGCTGGAGAAAGTTCAACGGAGAGCAACGAAACTAGTCTGCGGATTGGAATGCCTACCCTATGAGGGCCGCCTAGAAAGACTTAAACTTTTTCCTCTCTCTCTTATAGGCAATACAGAGGGGATATGATCTTAGACTTCAAACTGGTCAGAGGAGTTGATTGTGCTCTTCAGATGGCCAACGTTTTTGAATTGGCAAACATGACAAGTCTCCGAGGACACCCATACAAACTGAAAAGAAAACACGCCAAACTTGAAGTGCGGGCCAACTTCTTTTCCCAACGGGTGATTGAAGAATGGAACAAACTGCCAGCTTCGGTTGTTCAGGCTGAAAGCATTTAAATGTTTAAAAGAAGACTTGATGCATTTTAACTTGATGAACTTCGCTACTTTCTGAATTTCACGCCGGCTGTGTGCTCGCTGCATCTGCTCTCAATCGCGGAAGGGGCTCAAACCAAAGGCTGAGTCCTTATATTTTTATATTCTTATTTTTGAATATCCTAACTGACTCTCTGTTAATTTTGTGGCAATTCTGACATGCAAAACTCAAGTTCCTTAAGTTTATTGTCACAAAAAATTGGTCCACGACCTAGTTTTGAATTTGCACCACAAAATTGCTTGGGACCGTATATAGGCGCCTCTACCCACTCGGCCATATTGGCAGGGGATCTTTAAATAGGTTTATCGATTTGGCACTGCTTGGCGCCGTCAAATCCTTAGAACACAGGAAAAAACCTAAAACAAACTCCTCTTTTCATTAAACACTTAAGCTTTGGTTTGTTTGTTTGCTTAAATAGCAGTGTTGAAATGACGAGTTTGTTTTAAGTAAAAAAACCTGTTTTCCAATGTTAAGAAATAGCAAAAATGAAGTAAAAACAGCTATACAGAATGAAGATGAATGTATCAAGGAAATAATGTTTAGAGTCAAGACAAGACTGTTATTGACGTTCGAGGGTACTCATTTGACAGAGGTAGAAACGTCTGCGGTCGATTCGAAGGGATAGGTACTTCCAATCAGATGCGAGCGCAGTCGATTCCGGTGTGGGGTCTGCCGAATAATTAGACTAAGTTGACTGATTGCTAAAAAGGTGAAAATAGATTAGGAGCAAGAAGAGTTCAACGGTAAGAAACTTTCAATGCAGTCATACAGTCTTCATATTTGTATTATATATCATAGTGTTGATCATGTTTGATCTAGCTGTATGAAACAGCTAGTACCATTCGTTTCATAAAGCTATATCAAAACCTAGACGTGCGGCTCATTGCGCATTCGAATAACATAGAGCATAAATGATGTTAAAAATGGAAAAAAAACATACTACTAACGCAAGTTAATGGACAAGCAGAAAACAATTGCAACTATCGTTATTCTGCTATTTGTTCACCTCCCGCTAAACGGGGTAAAAGTTCAGTAAGCTTAACTAATGTAGTTTACGAAGACGAAACATGTATGGGGTGTTTCAGCCTCCAGCAGAAAATCTCAGGGATGGAGCAAAAAATAAGCAATCTAAGACAAGAAATAGATAACTTAAAAAAATCTATATCTTGCCCAACTGCTAAAAAAGCTCCTATTAGTAATAAACCTACCACAAAGCAAAATTAGTATTCATTTATAGCTTCTTCAAGCTTACATAAAAGTCACATTAAACATATTGCGATTGCTGGACCCGGTAAACCAGAGGAATTTTCGCTACTTCCGAAGGGGGCCCCATCCAGTCCTTGCGCCACTCCATCAGTACTTATTTCGGGTAGCATCAGCACTAATCTGGATTTACCGCCCATCGCTTCATCACTGGTAGACGTTGCACCAACATGCGATGTTGAAGAGGTTGGCGAGTTTGTAAAGCCAAAGAAGAAAGGTCTAAGAAGAACAAGTCGTGCAGAGATTTGGCTCCAGCCTGCCCAACACCCGGTTCATCTGGACCTATCAGGCAAAGTGAACTGGTCACCAGTACTCACTCAGCTGAAAGATCTGAGTTACAAACGGGCCCTCGATTGAGTCGAAAACAGAATGTAGTCATTAAAGGTGTTCCGGAGTCAGCTTCAATTATTCCAAAGGAGCGAGTTAAACATGACTTGGAACTCCTTCAATTGTATGCAAAAACGCTGCTAATGGACGGCGAGTTCATTCGCATTCTCAAGGCATATAGAATAGGGAAGGCTCTGTCTACACCTGACTCAAATCCTCGACCAAGACCTCTTAAAATCATATTGGAAAACGAAGCACAGGCACAGCTCCTGCTACAGAGGAAATCAACCCTGCGGGGTCCGAATTCTGAAGTGTTTTTCAACTGGAATATGGGTTGAAAGAGCGAATGAAAATGCGACAGCTAATACTAGAACTGGAAACCCGAAAGACCAATGGCGAGGCGAATCTCAAAATAAGGGATGGACAGATAGTTCAAGTAAAAAGAGCATTTCTCTGGCCGAAGGCAGTCACCCTGACAGCCTAACTGTCCCGTTTCAGGAACCAAAAACGTGCCCACTTAAACTAATCGTCCTCAATGCCAGATCTCTGCTTAATAAGATGCTTTTGCTCCAGACTCTGGTTTTCATCCACCGCCCCGACATTGTAATAGTTACAGAGACATGGGCAACACCCTGTGTATCCGACTCCGAACACTCTATTCTAGGCTACGCTTAATTTCAGAATGATCGACACAAGGGCCATGGTGGAGGAAGCTGTATATATGTTAGGCAACCACTTACATTTTTTCCATTGGACTATTGCCAATTTACTGCGGTAGAGGAGAGCTGTTGGCTCCGAGTAGTTGTAAAAGATAACTAATCTTTACTCGTTGGTAGTGTCTATCGCCCACCCAATGCCAGCGAGGATTACGATCTTTGTCTCTCGCTGGCATTTCACGCCGCAGCTGATTTAAATCTGAAGTACTGCTCGATTGCAGGTGACTTCAATCTTCCTGAAGTTCACTGGTTCCCAACTTCTGGTCCTGCAAAATTCGAAGACCTACTTGACGCCATAGATATAGGCATGTGGGACCAGGTAGTTGATTTTTTCACCCGAGGATCAAACATACTTGATATTATTTTTGTAGAGTTTGTCAGTCATTGTCAGTGTCACCTTTAGATCCATTTGGGAATTCTGATCATACTATTGTTCTTTCTACACTAGAACTTGAGGCTACTGAAACGTTTTTCAAAAAATATAGCTTTTTCCGTGATTTCAGATCAGCAAGTCTGGGGGAATTGCTAACACACCTAAATTCCCACGACTGGACTAACTTCTTTGTATGTTCGGATGTGAATGGTTGTACTGATATTTTTTACAAGGTTCTAGGTCCACTCATTTCTCGTTTTGTTCCCCCTAAGAAAATAATTAATTTCAAGGATGAAGTCTACCTTCCTTTATCATTCCGCCGTAGACTACGTACACCCTTCCGTCGTTTTCATCTACAAAACGACACCTCCGTCCTGCCCTTGATCCAACAAATCTTTGAAGAGGCTGTCTGACGATAAACGACAGGCCGATGAGTTTAATTTTGCCGAAAACCCTTCGTTAAATGTGGCGAAGCTCTTTTCGCACACAGTAAAAGCACAGAGAAAAACGCAGCACCCCGTACTTCGAGACGCCTTAGGAAACCCAATAGCTGACACTAAGTTGACTGCTGATAGCTTCAATGCTTTCTTGTCTAGATCACTTAGTGATAATACTGTCGCCCCCTTTCCTAAAATCCGGGTTTGGACCGGTGACGTCATTGAAACCATAACTTTTACCCTCTGGGACGTGACCGTAGCCATTCGGCGTTTTCGTCATTCTTACAGTCCAGGACCAGATGGCGTTTTGTTTTTTTTTTGTTCCCCGTAAGAAATTAATTAATGTCACGAATGTGGTTTATCTTTCGTTATCTTTTCGCCGTAGGTTGGGGTATCTCTTTCGTCAGATTCCATTTTCAAAACGACATTTCCGTTATAACCTTGATTCGACGTATTGTTGAGCAGGCTAAGGAGCTATCCGAAGAAAGGCGACTAGCCGATAAGGTCAAATATATCGAAACCGTTCGTGTAAAGCGCAAAACCCTTTTCACACGCAATAAGAACTCATAGAAAAACACGGGATCCCATCCTTCGAGACGCCGTTTGCAATCCTGTAGTCGGTGACAAATTGACGGCAGATAGTTTTAACATTTTCTTGTCCAGAACATTTATTGAAAATTCAAACGCCCCCATTCCGGATACCCGGGTTTGGAACGGTGCCGTCCTCGAAACAATGAATTCTGCCTCTAGAACTTAATCGTAGCCGTTCAAAATTTTCGTCAATCTCATAGTCCTGGACCAGATGCCGTACCGATCAGTATTATAAAGGCAGATGCTAATGATGTTTTACCATCCCTTCTGTGTCAGATATTTAACCAAGCTCTGGAAAGTGAAACCCTTCCCTTTTGTGTGGAAGGAATCCCACATTCTGCCTATCCCAAACACAGCCAATCTACGTCTTTTGACGACTTTTGGCCAATCAACACACTGTCCAAAGTTTCGAAAGTCTTGGAGACCTCGATCAAAGATAAGATGATGCATCACATAACCAATAATAACCTACTGAGTGAGGCCCCGCATGGGTTCCTCAAAACAAGGTCTTGTGGTACCTGTCAGCTCTCTTTCTTCGATTGCGTTCTACAATCTAGGGCCAATGGTTTTGCAATTTACATAGACTATTTCTATTTCTTCTCATGAAACTCTCCTCTTTCGGTATATGGGGTGAACGTATGAACCTGACATCTTCTTACCTGAGCTCTCGAACACAACAGGTTAAGATCTCCATTTTATCTCAAACCCTGCACGGCTGAGGAGTGGAGTCATTCAGGATAGTGTGCTTGACCCGCTCTTATTTTAGCGTTTTGTCAATGATGTACCAGGTTTATTTCGAAATGGTAGGCTTTTTATGTATACCGATGATTTAAAATTTGCCTAACGATACAAGCCGGCAGATCGCGACACCATGCTTGAACTAATAAAAACGATCTTGAGGTCTTTGACCAGTGGTGTGGCACCTGGTGAGTTTCCATTTCTTGGAACTAATAATAGATGACCACGAGCTAAATGTGCCTGGCGTTGTTGAGGATCTGGCAAATCATATGCCAATGGTCTTAATCGTTCAGAGCATTGCACCCTGGTTGTCTTAAAAGCACGCAGAACTACCGGGTTTATCCTCCGAAATTTTTACACTATTGATATTAGACTCCGCCTTTATAAAATGTACGTAAGGCCTTGCCTGGAATACTGCTCGTTTCCATTTAGCCTTCTGCGCTAGTGAACGGATTAAATTAGAATCAGTACAGCACATCTTTATGAAAGGATATTTATCGTCGGAGCACCGTACTCTGACGTATCAAGAATGCTGTGAGCTTATAAAAATTGATCCTTATGGTTTCGCCGATTACAGGAGGGACTTTTTTACTGTTTAAGCTTTTGTTTAGTCGTACATTTAATCCCCTTACCACTATGAGGCAGCTTGACCACCCTCGGCGAAGCAGTCATCGCAGTCTTTTTTTTTATCGCGCAGTTAAGTATCGTTAGTTATTTACGGTTGATTCCCTAAACATATGGAATTAAATTCTCCGGAATATACAAATCCTGCGAGGTTATTCTTTGCTTAAGATAACGTTTACTAGTTTTTTGCATTTAGAACAGCTTCTAAGAATTATAGGTGCTGACACGGTAGTATCTGTTTTCCGGTGATACCACTGAACTTTTGCCGCAGGAGGAACTCGCTGATTTAAATTTAAATGATGGAATAAACACTAGTCATAATAGGAATGACTAAACTTCCGGACATGTTTCCTTAAATTTGCCTCCCGTAAAACGGGCCAAGACTTTGTTGGATGTCAATTACGAAAACGAAGCGTGTGCAACATGCTTTGAACTTCTTAAAAACGTTTTGGAGATTGAAAAAAGATATGCAGAGACTGAAGATGGAGATAGAGTATTTGAATAAACTGCCTCACGTTTTACCCGAACAGAAGCAGTCAGTAACGATGGAACATGAGATGACAAACGCACATACGTATGCAAATCTTCCGCAGCCATCACATCTGATAAGGAAGATGACACTGCGTCCTTGGTGTTCGGTGTAGTCGTTAGACAGTCTCTAGTATGGAAAGATGGTAACCGGCAGTGTTCCCAGAAAATATAGATACGAGTTAACTACATATCCCAGACCACTGACGATATAGGTTGTGTAACGTTCACCTTTTCAGACTTCCGATCAGGATCTCATTCCCGTAACGGAACTCTACAAAGCCAGTGATAAGACAGATGTCCTCATTGTTGGGGATTTTAACGCTCCTGGTATTGACTGGAAAACATGGCCTGCGCAATGAATGCCAGATAACTTAAAACACAAACTACTACAATAAGCAACAGACATAGTTTAATCCTCACATATTTTCTTTTTGATCACCTGTGTTTCAACTGACTGAGGGTTTCATTCTAAGGAGTTCATTCGTCTTCTCTGTTTAGTTCAGTATGGTTCAATATATTTAAGGGTAATTGGCATTGCCTTTGAAGATCCTATAAACAAACGGTAACTACAATATTGAATTCGAAATTAATGTTACTGCAAAGCAGTGACTAACATATTCACGTAGAGAGAAAATGGTTTTGTGACCGTGGAATCTAGGAACAGTCATCCTGATGGACATATTAAGTTTTGTGTCAAAAAATAGATATCAACGTTATCTGTATGTATGTGCAGGGGTGCAGGGGTACTAGTTGGGT
>WEDG01005359.1:0-29839 GCA_017591395.1 Schistocephalus solidus
CTTATGGAAAGGGAGCGACAAAATGTTACTTACTTAATGTTGACCTCATCAGCTAGTCGTTTTTCTTTAGACAGCCTCTTAACCTCTTCAGAGATTTTTTGGATCAAGGGCAGGACGGAAGTGTCATTTCATAGATAAAAACGATGAGAGAGTCTACGCAGCCTAAGGCGGGATGATAAAGGGAGGTAGACTTCATTCTTCACATTAATTATTTTCTTACGGGGAACAAAATGAGAAATGAGAGGACCTAGCACTTGGTACAATGTATCAGTACAAACATTCACATCCAAACATACAAAGAAGTTAGTCCAATCGTGGGAATTCACCCATATTTGCTGATCTGAAATCACGGAGGTGGAGGGGGTATTGATCGTGCAAACTGGAATTTGGACGTCTCAAATGTGCAACAGCATCCAGTCGAGCAAAATACCGAAAAAGGCGAATATCAACGAATGTGGAAAATTGGAATCCATTGGATGAGTGTTTAAAAACTCAGCAGCTGACCGCACTGTTCACTTCGAATCCTTCGTAAGGAAAAAAGAGGCTGGAACATTCACTTGAAAGCCCATATATTTGGGTGTGACGTAAGGAGCTTATAGGGCGTATAGGCACTCCTGACTTGTGGAAGTTCACTATCGTGGCATCAGTGGCTTTTGGACCAGCGCGTCTCTTTGCGTGAGAGTTATAGCCTTCAGCAACATGTTAAACCTCTTGTTTATGCGGATCACGAGCTTTATAAACTCGTTGGCAGCTCGTCAACAGCATAAACAAGACGCAGTGCAACAACAATTTGACAACATCAAGGTATGCGTCAGCGAACATACTTTCTATTAACCCTGCTATGAACCGTCCCGTTGATGTCTATCCTCACCACTGGTGATTACTCTGCCGATGCTCCACTGCCATCGATGACAGATAAAATCCTGCAATCCCTGTGGAATTCCTCGCGATGCCGATGCACCGAACGCATCTTGCACACCCATCAACGATACCGTCCCCGGCCCTTGCATGAGCACGAAGACCAGGACTAGCCGCACAACCACAGCCTGTGTAGGACCTGCTGACCTATCCTGTCGTCATTTTAATCACAAATGCACATCATGCATTGGCCTGATCGGTTATTTGTGAATCCATCACCCAGAGCCCGGGGAACCAGTGCCAAAAGCCCCAACATACAACCGCCTCACTTGACTCAACTATCGGCACTACCCACGCGCATTCACACATCGCGTAGTCCTCTAAAGCCAAATGCATATCGTTGAAATCATGTGGTAGAGCACTGCTGGCTAACTAACTTTAATAGGTCAAGGCACGCAGCTCGTTTTTGAAAGCTAAATGAAAATTCTATTTTTTTTCCAGGATTTACTCATCCCCTGCTTAAATTATTCGCTGATTTTTAAGATGAAACCTTGCATTTTGACCACAACATCACCTGCTTATAACTGTGGATCTCTTACTCTCAAACAGATAGGAATCTAAATGTTAATGTTAATGTTTTGGGTGACTTTAATGCACCCAGCATTCGATGGAAAGATCTGCAGGCGCAGAGGTCAAAGTTTTCCTTCGATCACCGTCTGCTAAAGACAACACTTGAAGATCTTTTCACACAACATGTGTTTGTTTCAACGAGAGTGCGTGGAGGACAACAGGCTAGTTTTTTAGATCTCGTCTTCACTAAAGATCCTGACAGTATAGACGGGGTGCACTGCCTACCTCCACTTGGTCGTAGTGATCATGCAGTACTTTCAGGGCAGTATGGTTTATATTGTGTGCCATCTGCAATAAATGAAACCAGGTCCAATCTATGGCAAGGAGACTTTTGCAAGATGAGAGCTGAAGCATCACGAATAGACTGGGATCTTCTCTTCTCCGGGAATGCCACTGAGGACTGGAATTTATTTAAGGAGTGTTTGTTGAATCTAATAAAATGCCACTGTCCGCCATCACAACTTCGGATATCTAACAGAGCAAAGTGGTAAACAAGGGATCTAAAAAGAGAGATTAACATTAAAGGAAGGCTTCGGAAGAAATTTGGCCGATCCAATGAAAATTAGCCTTGCAAGCATACAAAACTCAAAGGAACAAGGTTAAAAGCTTGATTTTCAAAAGCCGACGGATTACGAGAGGGATTTGCTCCAGCGAGCAGTTCACAATCCCAAATTGCTGTACAGCTATGTAAAAAAGCACACTTTACAGGAAACCGATTCCTGTTATGAGAAACTATGACGGTTTCAAGATATCAGAAAGTAAAAACAAAGCTGTACACTTTTCCCAATTTTTTCAGTCGGTTTTCACCGAGAAGATGTTTTTATTCCATTTAGTTACGAGACTATGGGAGCGCCAATTATTCAGGATATGCTCTTTCGAGAAGAGACAGTCTTTGAAGAACTAAAAAGTCTGAAGGCATGCAAATTCCCTGGCCACGACGAGATTCCAGCAAAGGTTCTCCTCGAACATGCTCGAGAGCTGGCAAAACCGCTATCCTTTCTGTGCCAGAAATCGTTCGCTACGAGAATTCTTCCTATCGACATGAAAACAGCCCACATCACACCGCTTCGCAAAAGTGGTAGTCGGGTATTTGCTACAAACTACAGGCCTGTCAGCCTGACCTCAATTTGTTGCAAAGTTATGGAGAAGGTTGTCAAAAAGGAATTGATGATTTATTTAGAAACCCGCAACCTCTTATCAACTGCACAATACGGTTTTCATAGGGGAAGATCGTGTATTACGAACATACGTTATACGATGCAAAGCTGGACAAAAGCACTCGATGCAAAAGACACTGTGCATGTGGCCTACATTGATTTCCAGAAGGCCTTCGATAGTGTTCCGAACCAGCGTCTCCTTTACAAGTTGAGAATGTTTGGTATTGGAGGCAAACTTCTTACGTGTATCAGGAATTTTCTGGTTGGTTGTTCCCAAGTGGTCTGTGTTGTTGGATCGCGATCAAAGCGCACAGTCATCGATAGTGGAGTCCCACAAGGTTCAGTGCTCGGACCGATCCGATCTGGTTGTGCACAGGAATTGGACTGTGACTTTGCTATGTTTTCGGACGATAGAAAAATCTGCAAAGTTATCCACAATGCTGCCGATGGAGACGATTTCCAAGAAAATCTTCGTCGATTGGACGAGTGGTCCCGCAAATGGCTCTTGTCCTTCAACTCAAATAAATGTTCCCTGCTACGTCTAGGAAATCAAAATCAGGTCACTGATATGCGACCCTACTATTTGAACGGTTTGCCACGCCGAGAAGCACACACACAGAAGGATCTTGGAGTTTGGATGAAAGACAACCTAAAGCCTTCTAAGCAATGGTGGAAGACAGCTAAATCCGCCAATTCAATGCTGTACGCTATAAAGCGGGAATTTAAAATATTCGATGAAGACTGCTTTTCTGAAGTCTTTGGTACGTTTTTAAGGCCACATCTTGAATATGCGATCCAAGCCTGGCGATTATGGACCCAACAGGACTACAACATGCTCGAAAGGGTGCAGCGGCGAGCCCCAAAATTAGTAAGAGGTCAAGGTGAACTGCCATATCAGATTCGTCTAAATGACCTAAAGCTCTATCCTCTGAGTTAAAGGCAGTTGCGCGGAGACTTGATACAAACCTTCCGTATTGTGCGTGGCATGGATTGTGCCCTCCTATGTGATGACGTTTTCCAACTGGCCACTACGAATAATCTCCGAGGTGATCCATTCAAACTAAGTGTGCCCCAAGTAAGATTGGATGTGAGGAAGTATTTTTTAACCAACCGTGTCGTTGAACCGTTGAATAACCTACCTGAGGCGATTTTTATGTCCCAGTCTGGGGATACATTCAAAAATCGGCTTGACATACATAGGTTGCAGCACCACGAGGACTATGTGACTACTTAACTTTAGCGATATCAGTGTACATCATAAATCTGCCTGCATTCACTTGACTGTAACTTCTTTTCCTCTCTTCTTATTCTTGCTATTTTTATGTAACAAATAGGGATTTCAAAAGCGTAAGCCTATTTTCCTCAAATACACTGAATTGTACTGAACCCGACATAGCCTCATGATTATTCTGGTGGATCTTTTATACAAAGAAGTTTTATCAAGCACGTTTATAGGTCCTTAGTTAAAGTTGTGGAAACACATTCGATTTCCAACAATAAATTTTCTGCAGTAGCCGCTGTTATTGTCAACTTTCTAAGTGGCAGGAAATCTGTATTGCAGAGTTCACTCTGCATAGCCTCATTTTTTTCATTTCTTCAGCGCAATTCTTTTAACTCATAACATATACCATTCTCTTATTTTGCTTAAGAAATATCAAATTATTTAAAAATAAGTGTAAGATATTACATAAAACAAATTGTTTAGGACTACATAATTTTCTTCAGCATTGTATTTTCGGAAAAATAATTGCCATGAGCACCGACTTAGTTTGTTTGTGATTATCAGGTGTCATTCTCCTTTTCAGTATTGCTAGTTTTGCATGCTGGTTGCTCAATTGGATTCTAAAATTCGTATTTGGTGCATCCTATCGTCCTCAAAGGGTGCATATTATAAACAATTAATTTATCGTTGAAATTCGATCGCAAGATCTGCTAGATTTTCCCAGAAAATCAGATGCCTGATTTTTCCAAAGTTTTATCGAATAACAGCCTCCTTCAAGCAAGAGTGAGAATGAAAATCTCAGCTCGTCGCAAACTCTTGGCCGTTGAACCGAAGCGTTGTTTGGTTACATCTAGTAGTCACGGCAGTGCTATGCATATGCAACCAGTTATTAAATCTGTCCGCTTTAAAAATTTTATGACTTTATGTTAAAGTTTGGATCAGTTCTCTCTTTACTGGGGAGCTTATTCAACGGGGACATCCCTGTTATTCCCTCTCAGGAATGTCAACGGCTGGACTCTGTCATCTATTTGGTTGCCAGTGGAACATTAAACCGACAGAAAGACATAATAATTTTCTTTTAAAAAGGTTTCCCGAGACAGACGACCTATTGACGTTGCCACAGACTTCCTGTACTCTTGCGGTTTCACCTATAAAATATCGGAAGCCAAACAACTCTCTTCACTGGGCAAAAATACACCCAATACAGAGTACTGGAGATGGATGACCAAACGAAAGCCTCAGTCCTCTCCAGTTTCTTTCAGTCGGTATTCACTTTTGAAATAAATGCTCCTCCACTCATCTAGTCAGAGTAAGTAAACCATTAGGAAACTTTTGCAATGGACGATAAACTTAATTTCTTGCTCGCATTACTGAGAACAGAACTACTCTGACCGACGCCTGCCAAGTCACTCTGCACAGATTAAATAAATCTACTGGCCCTTCGAGAACTGACCGATGTACTGTGGGAACTGGTGTTGATGATATTCCAAAATTCATGGAAGAAGGCGAACTGCTCCAGAAATGGGAAAGTACCCTCATTTCCCCAACGCACCAACGAGAATCCAAACTGTAGTCAAGAAATTATCATCCCATTAGTTTAAATTGTATTTTGTGCAAGGTCATCTAATGATTAAGTTCAGTAGAGTTAAGTATAATTAAGAGTAATAGGCATTGCCTTTGAAGAACCTATTAAAAAACTTTGCCTGCAATATTGAAGTCGAAATACACGTTACTGCAAAGTAGTGAATAACGTATTCACAATGAAATAAAATGGTTTTGTAACAGTGGAATCCAGGCACAGTCCAGGCTCAAGGTCGTGTGCAAATAACCACCAATTATTTGCTCTCCAACTTGGACAATTTGATCTTCGTTACCACTTCACTAGGACTGATCCGGACAATACTGTTTCAACTGCATGTACTTACTTGCTTCCTGCTCATCTGGAATTCTTTTTTGTGCCGAAATTCGTCAAAAAACGGATCAAATTGGAATTTGTTTATCATCTTATTCAAGTTGACTGCGCAGGCTCTGCACCAATAAAAACTGAGAACCACTCAGGGAACCAAACGTGTACAACCTCGTGAAGATCTGAAGTTATCCAGGACCTTCGATATCTCCGAACGGCTGAGTCGTTCCTAAATATCCTTCATACCGTTTATAGTATTTTTTTCAAAAGCGTTTTTTTGAACAAAGTATAAACATTTTTTTGCTCATATTGCATTAAATACTCGCCATACTCCAAAGCCAGTCGGAAATTTTTCGTTATACGCTCAAAGGAGAACATACTTTTTCCCAGTGTTTTTAACATTTATGGACTCAAAACAATTGTTTGCTAGCAACAGAACCAGTCACGGAACTTCCTTTAAATGAAAGCCTGTTGAGCTGGCTTCGACATCCACGACTGGCACTCCATCAGTTTATACTTGTAACCAAAAACCAGCAAAGCGCGCAAAAGCGTAATGGCAGCCAAATTCGTTGGCTACGAGGACGAATCTTGCGTTGGATGTTCTTATATTTTACTAAGAGTTCAAAAACTGGAAAATGAGCTTGCAGACTTAAGGAAGCTCTTGCAAGATAACATTACTCGACGAAATACGCTTAGCAATATTCCAGTTAAAAAGGCAGTGACTAAAGCACGAAAAGTATCAAAAAAACTACAACTGGTTACAGCTCACAATGTTCGGACGCGATTACCCTTAACGACCGGATAACAGGGAGCACAGTCTCTGAATCCTACGGACGACGACCAGAGCAAACCACAAATCTCATCCTGCTATCTTGGGTGTTATAAAGAGCCCGTAGTTGAATCCGAAGAAACAAACGAGTGGCAAGCTGCAATGGGGAAACACCACAACAGGAGGACAAAGTCACAATCAACTCTGATGGATTCATTGAAGCCTTCAGATGAGAGTTTGGTCAGAGGTAGACTTAATCCCAACGAGAGCTCTGTAAACCGTTCTCGTGCCCCTAAAGCAGAACTCAGGAGGAAGCGAAAATTCCAAGTACCAGGATCGACAACAGTGTTTTAGTTATTCAGGGTTTGCACGAGTCAACTGCAGTCCGACCAGAAGACCGTGTCGCCGAAGACCTTGCTTCGTTTAATGGCCTCCTAAACCAGTTGCTCCCACCGGGCGTGGAAGTAAAAAGTTATTAAAGCATTCCGGATCGGCAAAAAGTCTGAAGACAGCCTAGGAACGCCGCGACCGCGACCGCTGATAATAATGCTAGAGAGCAAAGACCAAATCAAAGGCGATCCTATCCAAAAACTAACCTACGTCACTCGCATAAAGAGGTTTTTCAACCGGACTACTCCCCTGCGGAAAGGCTGAAACGCCGGGAACTTGTCTTGGAACTACAATCAAGACTGAAGGCTGGCGAACACAATCTGGCTATTTTCAAGGGAAGGTAGTTCAAAAAGAATACGAATTTTCCATTGAACCAACCGATTGTTCTGAGGACAACGGCAGCCACCTCACTAACGCCAAAACCATCAGGAACCAATTGCCCAAAGAGATGTCAGAACTGATTCGTAACGCCCAGCGTTCTCACTAAAGAAACCAGAGTTACCGAAAATCATCACGAAACGGAAAAAGACATACGACCTTGACGTTAGAGGAGACGCAGTTGGGCCCATAAAATTGACAAACGCAACAGGAAATTTGGTTGGCGCAAAATTGAAGATGCTTGTATACAAATGTACAAAAGCCTTTTATCAAAACTTGATGAGTTAAAAATTTGCCTTGCCGAAGTATCTCCGGATGTGATAGCAGTAACCGAAACCTGGCTGTCGGGCAGTATTCTAGATAGCGAAATAACATTGTCCGGGTACCAAATATATCGGAGGGATAGTGAAAACCGACAGGGTGGTGGAATAATTGTGTATGTGAAAGACGTGCTAATAGTGTCTGACAAGACGAGCAAGTTTGCGTGCAGCACTGAAGCCATATGGTTGAACATTAAGGCTCTTGGCTCTCCATGTCTAGATGTCCTCATTGTCTATCGGCCACCTAGGATAGACCGAGTCGCGGACATTCACTTGTTGGAACAATTAGAAAAGTTCTCCAGTAGACCTAATGTTATGATTATGGGTGACTTTAACGCACCAGGAATTAACTGGAGCACTGTTCAATCATCATGCCCGAAATCAACTTTTGATTATGTTTTTCTGCAAAAAGACCTTGAATGCACTCCTCACACAGCATGTCCCTTTCCCCACCAGAACACGTGAAGGACAAAGGGCTAACTGTCTTGACCTGGTTTTTCACGAAAACATCAGGCAGCATTGACGAGATTATTTCAATGCCTCCGCTCGGTCGTAGTGATCACGTGGTGCTTATATGGGACTACTCCTTATTCTCCGTTGCCCCTGCTATAGAGGAAAAAAACGGCGTAACGTTTGGCGAGAAACTTTCATCAGATGCGAGCAGATATAACACACATCAACTGGACCTCAATATTTTCGAGCACCGTAAACGAAGATTGGGAGTCTTTCCGAAATGTTCTTCTGCAACTTATTGACAACCACTGCCCGCTTACGAGTGTCCATCACAGCAAGCGTCCTGGGTGGCTAGACAGCAACTTAAAAAGGGAAATAAACAAGAAGCACAAGTTGTGGAGAAAATATCGCGAGTCTAATCAAGTCGCCTATTTTTAATAAGTATAAAAGCACAGAGAAACAAAATGAGAAGCCTTATTCTTACAACGCGAAGAGAATTTGAGAAGACTTTGCTGCAAAAAGCAACGCAGAATCCAAAGTTAGTCTACAGTTACCTCCGTAGATGTACAAAGGAATAAGCATCAAAATACCGCTGATTAAGACTGCCGTGGGCGTCGAAATTTCTGAAAACAGGGGAAAAAGCCGAGTACTTTTTCACATTTCTACCGCTCAGTCTTCACAAACGAGGCCAGGTTCCTTCGTCCCTCAGTGGATAACCCGCCGACTGCAAGCATTAGCCACATACTTTTCTCAGAATTTCTGATCCAAAAGGAATTAAAAGAACTAAAAGAGTCGAAATCCCCAGGACCAGACGAGCTTCCACCCAAGCTTCTGAAAGAACTCGCCAATGAACTTTCCGCACCTTTGTCAGTGCTCTTTCAAAGTCCTTTGACTCCGGAACACTTCCTTTCGATTGGAAGCTGGCACATATAACTCCCTTGTACAAAAGCGGTAGCCGGGCGTCAGTGACAAACTACAGGCCCATTAGCTTAACATGCATCCTTGGTAAGATTATGGAAAGGATCATCAAGAGCGAATTGGTGAAATTCCTAGAGACTTGTAATTTGTTATCAAGCTGTAAACACGGGTTCAGAAAAGGAAGATCATGCACAACGAATTTGCTGTATTCGATCCAGAGGTGGACCCAAGCACTTGAAGATAGACACGCGGTTCACATTGCCTTCATTGACTTTCAAAAGGCCTTCGATACTGTGCCGCACGAGTGACTGCTGTACAAGCTAGAAAGAATTGGAATCAGAGGTAACCTCCTCAAATGGATCGAAAACTTCCTCGTGGGTCGGCGCCAGGTTGTGTGCATCGGCCAAGAGAGGTCAAGTTCTGCTGCGGTCGAGAGTGGGGTTCCTCAGGGTTCAGTACTAGGGCCAATACTGTTTTTAATATACGTGAACGATTGTGTCAGGAATCTCGACTGTGAAGCAGCAATGTTTGCCGACGACATTAAAATCTGGAATGTAATCCAGAGCCCTGCTGACGAAGATAAACTGCAGATCAACCTAACTCGGTTGGAGGAGTGGTCGAATCATTGGCTTTTGCGGTTCAACGTCAATAAGTGTACAATACTTCGCTTAGGCAACCCGTCTGGATCTGCCGAAAGTAGAAGTTACTTTCTCAACGGTGAAGCCTTAAAAGACGTGGAAACCCAAAAGGACCTTGGTGTGCTGATGACCACCACCTTAAAACCATCGTCTCACTGCTCGAAAGTGGCGAAGAGGGCAATTTCGGTGTTGCATGCCATCAGACGAGCCTTTTGGATTTCGATGAAGATCTTTTCGCTAAGACCTTTGGAACATTCATTAGGCCGCATTTGGAATATGCTATGCACGCCTGGAAACCCTGGACAGTTCAAGATCAGAACTGCCTCGAAAGAGTACAGAGGAAAGCCACCAAAATGGTTAGAAGTCAAAGCTCCTTGCCATATCCAACCCGCCTAATGAATCTTAATCTGTTCCCTTTGAGTTATAGGCAAATGCGTGGTGATCTCCTGCAGACATTCCGCATTGTGAAGGGATTGGATTGTTGCCTGGAATTCTCGGACTTCTTTGAATTTGCCACCACGACCCATCTCCGAGGTCACCCATTGAAACTGCGTGTCCAGCAGGCGAGACTGGATGTGCGCAAGTTCTCCTTCTCTGTCAGAGTGGTTAAACCATGGAATGCCCTCCCTGAAGATGTTGTGATGTCACCATCGCTGGAAAGCTTTAAAAGGAACCTTGACAGTTTTATGTTCCGCAACGAGCCTGAGCGATGAGGCATTTATCTTAACCCTCGAGAGTCGTGCACCACTTGTCAAATTTTATGACCGCCTTTTGTACCTTGGCAACCCACACGGTTTCTCTGTATACCGCACTTAATTTTACGTTACAAATAGGGTACTCAAAGGCCCATGCCTATTTCCCTCAATAAATTGAATTGAATTGAATTGAAAAAAAATCCACCGTTATGCCTTTGTATGTACCAAACATTGGTATGATGTAGCAGTGTATTCGTGTGAGAATAAACGGTATTTTTCAAGCGAATAAAAATCAAGTTTATGTTTGAATGTATCTGTCGTGTCCGCAAGTATGACGTCGTCTGGGAGTCCATCCCAGGTACCGACAACTGGCTGTGAAAATGAATGGTGACGAAAATCCGGGTTGGATAAGCCTCATCGAAGATATTCCAATTAAAATGCATATTTTACTATAAATAAGTGAGTAACGTAGTCACAAAGAAATAAAATAGTTTTGTTACACTGGGATCTATATCAAATAATAGATACTACCGTAATGTGTATGTATGTGCAAAGCTTTGGTGTGATGTAGCAGTGCTTTCCTGGAAGAATGAACGGTATTTTTAAGCATATATAAATCCAGTTTATGTTTGAATGTGTCTTTCGTGTCCGCCTGTGTGATGACCTCCGGGAGTCCGTTCCAGGCACCGACAACTCGCTGCAAAAACGAGTGTCGACAAACATCCAGATGGTATAAGGTTCCTTAAAGTTTGAGAGAATCCCCACACAGGTTAGTTGTTCTGACCCATGAAAAAAGTCTTCGAAATGTAGAGCACAAATCTGATTCCTTATGAGACGGTTCGTCTGTATGAGATTGCCTCGAATCTGCTTGCACTCAAGAGAGAAAAGGGTATAAGCGTCAAATCTGCATTTGTATGATAAAGACTTTAGACCCTTCATGAATTTTGAGGCCCTCCTTTGAACCCTTTTCAGCAGTTCACAATCTTATTTTCAGCCACAGTCACCACACCTGAGCTACATATTCCAGGTGTGAACGAATAAACGATCCCGTATTTTTTTCCAAATATTTCCTTATTGATATCAACGAAAGTTCTTTTAATGGAAAATATGACATTTGACGCCTTTTTGGCCGCCCTGACACATTGAACGGAGGGCTTGAAAGAAGACGAAATGGTGATTCTTAGGTCCTTTTCATCGGATATATTTGACAGACACCTTCCGTCAAGGAATTATTGATGGGTGTCACCCATCGCGACTGCCTTCTTCATTTTGAGCCACAATGTGACATATTTCTTAAAGTTGTAATTCATCTGCCATTTATCGGACCATTCAGATAGGCGGTTGAGAACTTCTTGTAGAGTCTGTTAATCAGTAGTGCTTCCGATTGGTTGCCATATCTTGATGTCATCTGCAAACATGACTCCCGTGCTGTCCAATCCATTCATAAAATCATTGAGATATATTAAGAAAAGTAATGGCCCAAGAACGGATAACTATGGTACACCACTCACAATGGCACGGAAATTTATTTCGCACTGCAAATGCCCATCGACTGTGATCGGCCTATCAAGAGGTTTTCTATCCAATTAAGTAAATTCCCCCTTATTCCGGATCCTCGGACCCTGTGAAGTAACTGCGGTGAGGAACACTATCAAAGACTTATTTAAAGTCGATGGAGACGAAATCAACGCTGGTGTCCTTATCTAATGGCCTGGACCACTATTCAATTAAGAGAACATATTGTTCAAACAGGAGTGGTTTCATCGAAATCTATGTTGGCACTGTCAAGGAAGTTTTTTCTTCGAGAAAATTTATGCTGGCCTTTTTGTTGATCCTATCCATCACTTTGTAACAAATGTATGTTAGGCTCACTGGTCGACAGTTTTTAGCGCTGCTTCTGGATCCACCCCTTTGAATAGGGTGTATATTTGTTGATTTCCAATCAGAAGGGAGGATGTCTCGATCAAAGAAAGACCGGAAAATACATGAGTGTGGTCTAGAGAGTTCGCTAGCAAGCTCATTCAGTACTTTTGCTGGTATTTTATCAGAACCCGGACACTTGGCGTCGTTAAGTGCAAGAAGTTCCTTCTTCACATCTTCTTCTGTGAATTTGATGTCCTCAATAACTGCATCGTTACTACTTGTAGGAAAGTCTGTGTGGTTACAATCCGCTTCATCTGTAAAAACAGATGCGAAAAACCGACTAAGGTGTTCTGCCTTATCTCGATTTTCATTAATGTCTTCACTGTTTTCCACTAGCAACACTGTCACCGTATCCTTCTTCTTCAACCGATTATTGATGTAGCTGAACAGTACGTTTGGCTTATTAACTTCTCGTTTTATAATTTTAGCCTTATACTCCTTCCTTAATCTGCGGAAAATTAATCTTATTGCGTTCCGCTTTCGGCGAAATTCTTCGTAATGCATGGGTTTACTTGTTTTTTACATACCTTCTCCAGAGATTATTATTTTGGTTTAATTATCTTTTCAAATCTCGCGTTAATTAAACAGGTTGGTTTGCATTTTTTTCGTTTTAAATAGGGAATCTGTGGTGCATAGCGTCGTTTATAACGCAACTGAGAGTGGAACAATCGACATCCGGATTTCCGGTAAGTATGTTTTGCCAATTTATCGCCGATAAGTCATCCCCCATCGCAGAGAAATTTGCGCACCAGTAATTTAACCGAACATCAGGAGTCTCCGTTTGCTTGATGTGCAAACAGTATTCCCACAGCAGCATGACATGGTCACTTTTACCGAGCGGCGCGAGTGACTTAAATTCATCCACACCAATTGCGTCCTTTGAAAGAATGAGATACAGGCAATTCGCCATTTGAGTCTCTTTAACTCTCGTTGACAATCTAACATGCTGTACGAGAAAGAGATTCATCGTGAGCTTTAATAGTCTGGAGCTATAGAAAAACCGCGAAACGTTTTACAGATAATATTCTCCAGTCCATAAATGGTGCATTAAAATCTCCGGTGATAATTGTGTATTGAGTCTTAACTGCATCTTTAATTAGTTCAAACATCATCTCGTCAATTTCTGGAGTTTTATTTGGCGGTGTGTATATAGTCAAGAAATTCAGATTTTTTCTCCATGCGTCTTTAGTTTTAACCAAACTGCATCGCAGTCGCAAGGGCAAGCGATTCTGCGTTCAGATGATATGATTGATCTTTTGCCGTAAATTGCTTTTCTCCCACATTTTTCGTGCAGTCTGTCTTGATGGAAAAGTTGATATCCATCGAAGACAAATTTTCTTTCCAATATTTCCACCTGGAACCAAGTTTCTGTAATGGAAATGACATCCGGATGTACATCGGATATCCATACTTTCAGTTCGTCTGGTTTCTGGAGCAAACTCTGTACGTTCGTATAAAGAAAGCGGAAATTCGTCTGGACAGATTTTCGAACAATATTTGGTTCGACATTATTAGAATATTCATGTGTTTTATGCCGTCCACTGTCTGAGTAGGAGGCTGTTGCCATTTGTTGCACTGAGCAGTATTTGTTTGTGATCTGGCTGCCCTCCACACCCAGTGTCATGGGCTTTCTCTAGAGAAATGACTTCAGGGTTTGTATAATTTTGCCATTCCAGATTTTGAGATTTATTTTGCCGCATCTGGATCACTTGAGGAATTCTACTTTGAGCTTCTCCATTTCGCCTTCTCCGAAGCTGAAAAATTCGGCTGAAAAAACCATTGGGTTTAGCTTCGATGATTTTGTTTCCTGCTCAGCAATAGCTGGGCTTTTAACTCATTCTGCAGGACAAACTGCAGTGGTCTTGGTTGGCTGGGCTCATTATACGAGTCTCTTAATTGACTCATTCTGAAGGCTATATGAACGTTGACCCTCATTTCCTCCTTTAAGAAACATTCTAGATGGCTCTGGAGTAGCTTCATGTCATCGTGTATTCTTGCTTTTGGAGTGCCAGATATAGATTCAGGCATGCCTTTGATAACCATACGTTAACTGCTCGCCACTCGAGGTCTCTGGGGTTGTTTCTTATTTTCAGGAATTAGATTATGATCACTTAGACTTCCGTCGGCTTCTGCGTTCAGAGGGTTGGTTTGGACACGGCGAACGCTTTGTTCTCTCCTTGATGCGGCTTCTTGGTTAGTTGCAACTTTCACCGACGCAGTTTTTGCTCGTGGAATGCCTAAACTTGACCCGCTCACATTAACGTTCTGGCTTTATCTGGCTTTCTTGGATGTACTGCGACGCTTCTTTATTTTCTGACGCCCTTGCCAGTCGTCCTTTTGTAGTACCGGATATTCGTTTTCGATAACGCCGAGGCCAGTTAACACACCGTCTTCTTCCTCCTTGGTTGTTATGACTAAAGAAACTGAGTTTGCATAGGTTCTTTTGTCTTGTTCAGTCTCCGTCATCGCCAAATTGCTCTGTTCGGGGAAAATGCGAGGAAGCTTTTTCAACTTCTCTATCTCCATCTTTAGCCCCTGCCTATCTCCGAAAATTCTTAAAGATATTTAAAGCATGCCGCACACGCTTTGTCTTAGTAATTGAGATCCAACAAATTTATTAAACTCTTGGCCCGTTTGACGTGAGGTGACTTTAAGGAAAAATGTCCGGAAGTGTAGTTATTCGTATAATGAGCTTGTCATGCGGGACATTTAATGCCATACCCGAAGCATAAGAACACAGTATGTACTGCTCAGCATGACTTTCGCCCTGGTCAATCCTGTCTTACGAGTGGTCTGTACTTTCAGGAAAAGGGAAAAGCCCTAAACCAGGCCGTCTAGTTTATCTCATTACCTTTGACTTCCAGAAAGCGTTTGAAAGCGAACCTAATCAATGACTGTAGCGTTTTGAAACTGGATTAAAAATTTCCTGTCACGCAGGCTGCAAAACGTAATTGTTGGCACCACAGAATCCGAATGACTATCAGTTGAAAGTGGTATTCCGCAGGGTTCACTCACAGATCCTCTTCTGTTCCCAATTTATAAAAACGAATACACGGATAATAATAATAATAATAATAATAATAATAATAATAATAATAATAATTGTATTTAATGCCGGTCTACAGGCATTGTCAGATGAAATATTCAGGTAGTAGAGGAAGGCAGTAAAAAAAACTCCTGAATATATATCATTATAAATGTTTTTCTATCTTTATGTTATTCAGGAGAAAAAACTGCTGCCTGTAACGATGATAGCAATTCAGATCAAGGAAGGGTTTACACAATTGCAGTCTGTATGCAGTCTCTCTGTCTTTGCTAGGAACCGGGATTCTGCCCCAGGCAAAAAAGCATCCGTGTCGAGGTTGCTCACTGTCTGCCGAAGAAATCAGCGGACGCAGGCTGCAGAGACGGTGCCGTATCCCTCAAGGTAACACCTGGGATCGGGTTCAAATGCCGTGCACTCCGTCGGACAGGAAAAGAGATTCTACCGTGTCGGTGCCCAGAATTCTTGGAAACTGTTCTGAAAGCAAAAAACTAGTAATAGTTATCTTAAACAAAGAAAAACTCCGCTGGATTTTTATATTATGGGGAAGTTTATTCCACATGGCCATGGCGTTTACCGAAAAGAACCGTCAACACTTCACTGTGCGAGCTAATGGAAGAAATAAAAATGGATAGTCTTGACTGTGATTTTATCATGTTTTCAGATAATATCAAACTCTGAAAAACTACTGAATCTGCTGAAGTCACGCAGAAACTATAAGAAAAGCTTGATTAACTGGCTGTCTGCTCCAGTAAGTGGCGTCTGACGTTTAAAAAACCCAAATATGTAGTCCTTTGCTTTGGAATCTGGAAGAAGATTTTTCCTTTAATACTGCCTGAGCAGAATTCCACTAAAAGAAGTGGAGAGCATAAAGATCTTGGTATCTGAACATCTTCCAACGTAATGCCTTTTGCACACTCCAAAATATGCACCCAAAATGCAACGAGCCTCATGCATTTGATCGGACGTGCTTTCCTAGTCGTTCCACCTTAACAGTTCTCGCTGATTTTCAGTATCTGCATAAGATCGCATTTGGAACACAGAATGTTAGAATGGATGCCCTTGATGAAGAAAGACAGTGATGCCATGAGCAGGCGCAACAACGGGCGACAAAACAGGTGGACTGTCTTGGTACCCCATCCATTCCAAAAGACTGATCAAGCTTAATTTGTTTCCCTTTTCTATAGAAAAATACGGGGCAAGCTCTTATGGATTTTCTGAAGTATCCACGTAAATGCCAGTTTGCAGAAATCCGGACATTCCTTTGAGTTTACAGACATGACTCACCTGCACGTTGATTCATGCAAGGTCAAACGCAAATTCAGTATAATTCAGTATATATAAGGGAGATAGGCAGAGCCTTTGAAAACCCTATTTACAGATAGACGCTAGCAAAACAAGCAAATGTTACATGGCGATAGTCGTTTTAGTATATAGATCATTGCTGTTGACTAAATATATGTCCATCAATTAAAAATGCATCAAGTCTATTTTTAAACATTTCAACGCTTTCAGCCTGAACAACTGAAGCTGGCAGTTTGTTGCATTCTTCAATTACCCGTTGGGAAAAGAAGTTGGCCCACACTTCAAGTTTGGCATGTTTTCTTTTCAGTGTGTATTGGTGACCTCGGAGACTTCTCATGTTTGCCAATTCAAAAAAGTTGGCCATCTGAAGAGAACAATCAACTCCTCTGACCAGTTTGAAGACTAAGATCATATCCCCTCTGTATTGCCTATAAGAGCGAGGAAAAATTTTAAGTCTTTCAGGGCAGCCCTCATAGGGTAGGCATTCCAATCCGCTGACTAGTTTCGTTGCCCTCCATTGAACTTTCTCCAGCAGAACGTAGTCATGTTTCGTGTGCGTGCTTAGATCAACGAAAGTTTTTCTTTCAGTCAGTGGTGAGCTCGACCCTGGCACTCAGTCCCAGTGGACGTCGAATAACTTAACTGGTTCGAACAGCAGTTGGATTGTTTAATTTTTGATGACAAATGACTCTCACTGCAGGACTAGCTCCAGCCAACCATGAAAGTTACTGCAGGATTTCAATTTATACGTATCGCACCAGTACACAGTTGATGTAAAATGTTTCCATAAACTTGACACATCACTTAATTTTATGCTGCCTATGGGTATTTGCATTTATAATCACGACTGTGCATAAAAAGGGTTATAAATTGCTTCGCCCATAACCCTAAAATAAATATATCCGTTCAACCGTCGTAGTCCGACGATGCCCACCATATGTTGCACGGAAGGGTGGTGCAGGGACGGTGACTTGCGCTGCATCTACCGCACTCTCCTCCTCACCCACCTGAGCTCGGTTTCATGACAGAGTCAAGAAGACCGGCGATGGGAGAGGACGCAGGTGGCTGGCGTGGCCGGAGACGCCTTCGGGCGTACCATCATACTTGCTCGGATCACACGAAGTGGAAGTGCCATAAATGCCACATTCAGAGGGAGCCATTGCAGCCTGATCCTCAGTCCGCCAGTCAGCCACTCCACACAAAACACATACTGAACTGACTACGCGGTCCGAGTTATCCCATCAGTTGGTAAACTGCCAAGCCACAGCTTTTAGCGCAACGTGATAGGTTCAAGCGCGTCAGATTGTTAAAGTGAGGAAAATGTGCTTAAACATCGACCTTACTCTCTCCCCCACCCCCACAATCAGACCACCATCCGAGCCGGTCAGTTGTCTGATGCGAAAGGGTGCGCAGCTGCTTGTGAGCTCGTTTACCCGTTCGAAGTACAGTACCTGGCCACCCAAACACAAGCACCAGGATTTAACACAACAGGGGTTTGAATGGATTAGAGCTCACATGTGGGAGATAACCAGAGTTTACGTTAAGAAGGAGCCATCACAGCCTGACTCTCAGACCACTAGTCAGCCACTCCACACAACACACATTGGACTGACTGTGAGGTCAGAGTTTAATTGTCAGTTGGCAACCTTCCAAACCACGGCGCTTATCGTTACCGCGCTCTCCTCCTCTCCCACATGAGCCCGGTGTCATGACAGAATCAAGAAGACTGGAGGCGGGGGAGGGCTCATGTGGCTGGCACGGCCGGAGCCGCCCCTGAGCGTACCACTTCACCTGGCTCGAATCCCACGGAGTGGGAGTGCCATAAATGCCCCATTAAGTAGGAGCCATAGCAGCCTGACTCTCAGTCCGCCAGTCAGCCACTCCAGGCAAAATGCACATTGGGCTGACCGCGCGGGCTGAGTGTTCCCGTCAGTTGGCAACCTTCCAAGCCACGGCTTGCACACATACACACAGACATATGACAGAGTGTACAGGGTTCGCGAAATAATGATCCTAGTTTATTGTTGCTAATCACCAAGTGTGTGGAAATCCCAGAGGCCAAAGATAAATCTGAGCATCTCCTTTGTTCTTAGTTTTTCTAGTGAGTATTTACAAGACAACCTTACTTTCCCCCCCTCAGGTATGACAGTGACGAAATACACATATTCGAAAAAAATAGGTTTATTTATATAGCACATCTTGGGTGCCGTCAATCTCCTGAGCACACAGGAAAAAACCTAAAACAAACTTCTTATTTCCGCTGCCACTTTAGCTTTGTTTTGTTATTAGGCTTGGTTAACATTGTGCGAAACAAGGAGTTTGACTGAAGGCACAGTTATAGCAAAATATGAAAATAAATAACTTTACAGTATTGAAATTAATGTTTTGTGTTAAAAAAATTTGGGTCAAGAATAGTGTGTCACTTACTGATTTTCGAGTGCTCATTCAATAGGGGTAGATTCGATCACGGTCTATTCGATTGTCAATTACATCCAATCAGATGCGAGTGCCTCTAAGCGCATCGTTCTGGTGTATGGTTTGGCGATTAGTTAGGTTAAGTTGAATTGATCTCTAAAAAAGGTAGAAACAGGTTATGGGCATGAACCGTTCAACGTTTTGATAATATGAGATTGACTGATCTTGTTCAGAAAATAATTTATGATCGATTTATCGCCACAAGTTTATTGAGGATGCCTACTAACAATTCATTCGCGAATCGGACGCGAATCAGATACTACCGTGACCGCCCAATTCGTACGCGAATCGGATCCGAAACATTCGTATCTCATTTTTAAACCGCACAGTGGAACCTCTTTCTCCTTCTGTAGACCCCTACTACCCCAACTAGGTAAACGCTTTAAAAACGACCCCCATTATATTCTGATACAATTTTTACCAATGGTAAGGTGACTCTCGTAAGAGGGAGCAAGTAAGTAAAGTATATTTTGTTTAAAAAGTGTTAAAAATATAGGTTTACAAAAATAAGTCTGAAATCTGTCCGTAATTGAAATCGCTGGACTAATCCTGTATGGAGGGACCCAGCAATCCATCCGTTTGTTCATTGGATCTCCCCTCTTAAATGCAAGGCAGGGAATTTATTCTGTGCGTGAGTACACAATGGACTTTGAAATGCTAATTGTAAAAGCATCATAATCAGCTTGATTTTTACTGCAGGCAATTGTTGTAGACAATGTTAACAAATTTGACTAACCATCAAGACTCTTGCCGAGGGTATCCTTTAGGCCCCTTTTGAGTAGGCTATCGTATGCCTTCTTGAAGGCATTATTTAAAGCCCTCTCCAGCTGTTATTTGACGGCTTTTTGTGGATAATTCCACCTATTAAAAACCTCTGCGGCAACATGATTAAGTAATTTATGCGCTTTTACTTACCAAGAATAACAGCGAAGAGAGGGGAAGCGAAAAAGGCCTTTTTGTCTTTGTGCCTACCGTAGAAAGTCAAGTTGTAGGTAACCTCGTCAGCAAAAATGGCAGAAAATATGCGATCAACAAAACTGCTGACGCTATCGCCACCAAAGGAAGCTAAATACGTAACCTAGTAAGATGGTTAATTATGTGCAGGCTACCTACCAATTGCTCCCTTAAGGATTTTTCTGCGACGTCTTCGGTTAAGGCGACCAGTTCATCTAGGGTCAACCTTGGTTTAAATATTTGACATGTTGACGATAGTTGGTGTGCTTGGGTTGCGGAGATCACCAAACGTTCCTCCAGTAGTCACCGCAATGCAGTCACCTCTACCTTCAGGTCATGCAAGTGGCTCAATTCTTGTGTATGACACTGCATGTACCATAGATGATAAGCTTTGCCTGATGAAAGCCTTTGGTGTGTGGTTCTGTGACCACGTCGCCTTTTCCCGGTGGCGCCTTCTGCCGTCTACGAAAATGGTCTTTTTAAGGTATAAGCTTACCAGCGTAGGAGGGCGTCTGTGCGATAGGCAGTGTTCTACTTAAATCACTGCTTCCCGATGAATTGTCCTAAAACAGTGGTAACAGGGGTACTTGTTCTGCATACCGATGAGAATGAGACGGAGGGCAAGTTTGTGACATAAACATTTGGATGTATTGGAAATTTTGTGTTCCTTCTTGGATTATGAATGTTTAAACTACCTAATCATTAGCTGCCTCCCTTCACTGTCCATGAATCAATAGCTGCGGGACTGTTGGGTTGTAGGAGTGGTGGACAGCGACCGTTGAACGGTGAGAGTTACAGTGAGTAAGAAACCCGAGTACGAGAAGATGAGGGAAAGTTACCGTCCGACGCAGTCTTTAAAATATTTATCCTGTCTGTTGCATGCTTGGCAGATTCCATGATGTCAGTCCTCCGTGTCCCATTGTCCAGTGATTTGGATTAGGACCAGGTGAAAGTTTAAGGGGAAGCATGCGTATTTCCGGATGGTGGACGGCAATGGGCTTGTTTTGAGTACGTTCCCTAATGTAGCTTTATAAACGCTAATAAATGAGTTTTCAGGATAATCAAAAAAACCTGAATATTTTCATACTCTACAAACACTAAGCCTATGTCTCCACTCGAATAGTGGACAATATTCTGCACACATACGAATTTATCGCCTACAAGAAGTGACCCATTTGATGTCGTCGTACCAATTATTAACCTTTGTTCCTAATATACCGAAACTGTGTAAACAAACCACCCGATGGTGGTAGTGGCCCGTCGCGATGTTCATAGATAGAAGTCCATTCTGATAAACCACTTAACGGATGCCGCTCTGCCTGTTATTCTCCTAGCCTATGGACAACTTACTGAAGTGGTTGCGATGGTTTCCTAAGCATTCGCTTCATTTTTCCTAAATAACTTTCGAAAGGAAAAGACGAGAAACTATCAAGGGGACCATGTCGGTTGACATCATCCGGTAGATGAACAATGCTGTGAACATTGTACACCATTTCCGACTTACCATATAAGGACGAATATTTTTCTCCGAACATTTTCAACAGCTGCCTACAATAGGGCACCCATTCTTTGCATGAATTGGGACGAACAAGACAGCGTTTTGCCGTGAACAATAGTAAAATGTGCTTCCAATATCTTTTGGGAAGGACATCTTTAAGGACAACTATACCGGTGTACAGTATAAACTGACGCAGTTCAGTGCCCTTCCAGGTATCGTTATCAGTAAGTAACCTTGCGCGCTTTAAAAATCCCCGTGGCAGGTAGACATTAAGCGATTTTAATCTATCATTCACTGTAGTTATCGCTTCAAGTGACAACCGGAAAGGAGCTTCTCTTTGGCTTTTGGGCCATAGGTTCAGAATCCGTCGCATAACACCCAGGTAAACTAAATTTAAAGGATCAAAAGGAAAGGAAGTAATCATTCCCACCTTACATGCTAGCAATGGTGAAGTTTCGATACGATGGCATTCATCTATGACGGAGAGGAAATCGGCATCCGTCCTCAAACGCTCTGAGACGCTATCATATACTACTTTATCTACGTAATCGCCTTTAACGCAACACCTCCCACAGCCATAATAGGCGTTCACATTCTTAATTTGCTTTATAAAATCTCTCGTGGGAGCATCGCAAATAACAGCTGCCAAACGAAACCGAAGGGTCCTCTTGATATGTTCGACACGCAGACCATGTCTGGTCAAAGATTTTAATTTTTTAGCGAGGGGCCTACAGAACGTTTGTACATCTGAAGGCTTTCCCACAACGCATATTTCACTAACAAAGGGCTCCATAATTCTATGTAGGAAAGGCCAAAACCCGTGCTTAGTTTTCTTATGTATAGGTAGCCCATCAATAGAAAAATACGTTACAACACTTTTGCCTATTAGACGCCTGGTAGGGTCTCGAAACTGCTCAGTTAACTGTTTAACAAGTCCTAAATGAACGTTTTCACCACTGCTCATTGCCGTTACCGTTGAAACATCACTTGCCCCACCCAACAGCGTTCGTGCCCCTGCAGGAAGGTCCAAGGTCAGCCATCTGATAATCTTCAGAAGAATGCTCAGATTAATCAATGGTATACGCGAGCGTATTGCCCATGAACTCATAGCCTCTGAAAAACTTGGTTCCTCTTCAACTGTAAGTGTGTTTGAAGAGGTGTTTGCAGCCACGTCAGATATACCTGACGTCCAGCTTGTCTCCTCATCAGCAGAGGAAATCTCTGAGTCCGAGTCGTCATATGACGAACTAGAGGAAGGGGTCAGATGCCACCACGATGAAGATGAGTCGGATAGATACATTTCCCTCATTTTCTCTGCAATTTGACGTAAATCCTGCAGAAAGCCTTTTAAGGCACACCTCCTATGTGTTCTCTTAGATACTGCTCTAAACATTATGCAAAAAAGCAAAAATAGGGTCAGTATAGACATAACAGGGGTGCATGCAGTTAAGCGACCGTGTCGCAGCACGAGAGCGCAGGAAATGGCGTGGCAGTGCGCGCGCGAGATTGACAGCTCAGTGCCCGATTGCTTTGCCAATAACGCTGCACGCATTCTTTTGCGCTCTTAGCGACGCGTCATCGAGGTGCAAAAGCAACCAATCAAATTCCAGCTACGATTGATTTACGACCGATCGAGCTTCGAATCGTATTTCATTGCTATTAGGGATATATACCCTCAAAATATCAGTTATTTTGCTCAAGTAATCGCTAATGTTGCGATAATTGCTGGAATACTTTTTAGTGTCCGCTGAGTCGAGTTGTGGATATTATGAGCAGAAAATAGAGTGTGTCTGTATACAGCAGACAATAATGAGTTTAGTGAAGGCATGTTATTATTTACTGATGAAACTATTTTTAGCATTAGAAAGGTCAGTTCATGGCTATGATAAAAAAATAAAAACGGAAATTTATGGTCATAGGGTATTTATGCATTTATGTCAATATTTGTTACTGAAATTATTTTAATTGTCCGATAGGTCAACTGATGACTGCGATCGGTCAAGAAAGGAAGAGATTAAATATTTAGTATTATGTAAAATTATAAATTTATAATGTTTATACGATATGAAAAATAAAAAATAGTCCCAATTTACGAAGAAATAGTTCAGGAAGAGTTAATGGACTTGATAGAGTCATCTTCCCCAGACCCTAATGGAATTCTTGCCAAGTTGCTGGAAGAGCTAACTTCGGAAGTGACCAAGCTACTGATCTTGCCCTTCCATGCGTAATTTTCAACGGGGTATCTACCCTCCTATTGGAACTTCGCAAACGTCACTCCGCTATTTAAGAGTGGAAGTCGAGCATCTGCAACTAACTTATGGCCAGTGAGTCCTACTTAAAATCATTGCAGTCAGAAAAAAGAATTAAGAAATCACTGATACGCATTCTCTAGTAGAATCGCCTCCTCTCCGATGCCTAAAACGGTTTTCGCAGTGCTGGTTCCTGTTTTAGATATGTGCAATTTTAAACTGGAATGCTGGAGCAAGGGATGTGACCTAGGCAATATACTGCAGGCCATCTACACTGACTTCGAAAGGCTTTCAATAACGTTCCTCATCAATGCTTCCTACGCAAACTACACAGCATGCGTGTTCCCGGAAGCCTCCTTATATGGATTCAGAACTTTCAGTCTGGACGATCCCAAAAAGTACAAGTTAGGGTCAGCTGTTCTCGGAGGTACGTATTATGAGTGTTGACTCATGGGGTTCAGTTTTCTGTCACATGTTCAGTAGTTCAGTATAGTTCAGTATATTTAAGGGTATCAGGCATTGTCTTTGAAGACTTAATTAATAAAAAAATTAACTGCCAAATTTCCGTCGAACTTCACGTCATTGCAAAGTAGTGAATAACAAATTCAAGTAGAAAGAAAATTGTTTTTAACAGTCGAATCTGGGCATAGTCATCCGGAAGTTTTGATGACCACCTTTGTCAAATAAATGATATCACCGTTATTTGTATGTATGTGCAAAGATTTTGTATGATGTAGCAGTTCCTTCCTGTAAGAAGGAACCGTAATTGTCAAGCTAATAGAAAATACAGTTTTATATTCGAGTGTGGCGGTCGTGTCCGCCCGTATGAATTCCTCTGGGAGTTCGATCCATGCACTGTAAACTCACTGTGAAAACGAAGGGTTACGCACATCCAGGTTGGATATGGCTCATCGAAGATATTTCAGTTAAAATACATATGTTACTATAATTTAGTGAGTAAAATATTTCCATAGAAATAAAATGTTTTCTAACAGTGGGATCTAGGCACAGTTAACCACCATTATCTCCATATATATTTACAACTTTGCTATGATGTTGCAGTGCTTTCGTGTAGGATGAACGGTAGTTGTTTAGCGAATATAAATCCAGTATATGTTTGTTTGTATCTGTCGTTTCCGCCAGTATGACGTGCTCTGGAAGTCCTTTCCAGTCATCGACAACTCGCTGCGAAAATGAGTGGCGACGAAGATCGAGGTGGGATAAGGTTCCTTGAAGTTTCAGAGAATTAATTCAGTATAATTCATTATATATAAGGGAGATAGGCAGAGCCTTTGAAAACCCTATTTACAGATAGACGCTAGCTAAACAAGCAAATGTTACATGGCGATAGTCGTTTTAGTATATCGATCATTGCTGTCGAGTAAATATATGTTCATCAAGTTAAAATGCATCAAGTCTTCTTTTAAACATTTCAATGCTTTCAGCCTGAACAACTGAGGCTGGCAGTTTATTCCATTCGTCAATCACCCGTTGGGAAAAGAAGTTGGCCCGCACTTCAAGTTTGGCATGATTTCTTTTCAGTTTGTATTGGGGACCTCGGAGACTTGTCATGTTTGCCAATACAAAAAAGTTGGCCATCTGAAGAGCACAATCAACTCCTCGGACCAGTTTAAAGACTAAGATCATATCCCCTTTGTATTGCCTATAAGAGAGAGGAAAAATTTTAAGTCTTGCTAGGCGGCCCTCATGGGGTAGGCATTCCAATCCACTGACTAGTTTCGTTGCCCTCCGTTGAACTTTCTCCAGCAGAGCGTAGTCATGTTTCGTCCAAGGGCGCCACGCCTGAACGCAATATTCCAACACCGGCCGGATAAAGGTTCCAAACACGCGCCCAAAAAGCTCTCCGTCAAAATTAACGAAGGACCTCCTGATTGCGCCTAAGATACACATAGCTTTCTTTGCGATATTCGCACAGTGCGACGATGGTTTGAGAGTTGGTGGTGTCCTTTAGAATATTTACCTCCTTGAGTTGGTGACCACTGATGAAGTACTGGTATTCAAACTTATCATCCTTCTGGAACTAGACCGCAGTCGGATTATTTGGCATTTGTTAAGATTAAGGTTCAGCAGCCACTCATCACACCATGTTTGCAAGCGATCTAAGTTTTGTTGTAATTTCCGCGCATTCCTTCTCAGGTTAGTTGTTGTGGCAAATGAACAATGTCTTTGAAGTTTAGAGCACAGTCCTGATTCCTTACAAGCCGGTAGTTCTGTATGCGATCGCTTCAAAGCTGCCTGTAATCAAGAGGGAAAAGATTCAGAGCGTCAAGTCTGCATTTGAATGATAAAGACTTTAGACCCTTCACGACTTTTGTTTCCCTCCTTTGAACCCTTTCCAGCAGTTTGTAATCTTGTTTTCAGCCACGGTTGCCACGCCTGAACTCCATATTCCAGGTGTTAACGAATAAATTTCCCGTATATTTTTTTCAAATATGTCCTTATCGACGTCTACGAAAGTTCTTTTAATAGCAAACAGGACATTTGACGCCTTTTTGGCCACCCTAACACATTGAGTGGAGGGTTTGAGGGAGGACAAGATGGTCGTTTCCAAGTCCTTTTTTCAGATTCATTTGACAGGCACCTTCCGTCATGGACGTATTAATGGGAGTCGCCCATCGCAATTGCCTTATTTGCTTTGAGCCGCAGTGTTACACATACAGGCATTAAAATCAGTAGTGTCATTACCGATGGGAAACCTGCTAACCCCTCAGCATCTACAACAGCTGCGAACACTAACGTTAGCATCTTACCCAACTTAAAAAGTGTCCAAAATCCCCAAATAATTAACGCTTCTTATTATGTTACCAGTTTTCGAAATTATTTATTCCTTTTTCAAATGCACGTTTCCGCCAATTTATGCTCACTTCCCTCAAAATCTCATTTCTATCCCACCCCCTATCTTTCAAACGCCACAAGATAGCCTTACCTTCCAAGGTTGTCATCCATATATGCCGTTGTACAATAATCTCAGTTCTCTTAAAAGTAAAATTTCGACAAATTGTAGACCAGAGCAATTTTTTCCCAACCATATGTTTCTTCTTTCCAGTTTGCTTCGCTGCCACCAAATTTTCCTTTTTTATAAAAACTAATGAGCGTAACCTGCAGCTCAGGAATACGCTCAGCTTGGTTTCACTCAATGCGAGATCAGTTGTAAATAAGATGGCTGAGCTTAGAAAAGTAGCTTTTGAGCTTCATACAGATGTGCTGTGCATCAATGAATCCTGGGCTCACTCTCTTATTTCTGACTTAACGCTTGCTATAGATAATTTCAATTTGTACCAACAAGACCGCGCTGAAAAACGCGGCGGTGGTTGCCTCCTTTTTATTAAGTCATCCTTTGTACATTTCCCTTTTCAGCTGAGCATTTCGTCCTTTTCTGGAAATGTATGCTTTGCTTCAGTCATCCTCACGCACAATAAAAAAAGCGGTAATTGGCTGTGTCTATAATCCTCCGTGTTATTCTGGCAATGAAACGTTGCAGACACTCAATTTGATGTCAAAATAATCGAAGGCGATTTTTATCTACCAGACACCGGTAGCAGAATTGAAAAGACGTCAATACGAGGGGGAACAAAACTTGAAAATTGTAGACAACAAAATAGTCACAATGGTGCGCTCGTTTTTATGGGAACATCCGGTGAAATTGATGGCAACCACGCCGGTCAAAAGCCCTACCAAATGCCTATAGATTTGAACCCGGACAGGAGACTGGATATATCTTGTGAAATATCCAGCAAAAATCGCCATGTGGAAGAAAGAACCGAAAATCTTCAGAAATTGAGGCAAGAAACAAGATTAAAATGATGTACACAAATGTGCAGAGTCTATTGAACAAAATGGATGAAATTAAACTGGTCGTGGACCGTTTACAGCCTGACTTCATGGCTCTAACTGAAACATGGTTAAATGAACAAATCGCAGACACAGAAGTCAGAATAGACGGTTTTTAGCTTATCCGCATGGATAGAAACGGACGTAGGGGTGGTGGAATCGCAATGTTTATACGAGAAGGCATTGACTTCATTCCGGATGGGCCCTCGCCAAATAGGATATCGTCTTGCGAAATACTTTGTTGTAAACTGAAAGTCCCAAAACTACCAGACCTTCATATTGCCGTGGTATATCGACCCCCAGGACAGCGAACGGACACGGACGAAGCACTCATCACAGAGTTAAAGCAAATCTGCCGTAGCAAACACTTATTAATACTTGGAGATTTAAACGCTCCCGATATCGATTGGGTGTCAATGTACTGCTCGCGATCAGAAAATTCATTCGAACAGAAATTACTTCAGTTGGTAAATGACGAGTTTCTTACCCAACATGTCACAATGAAGACGCGGTTCCGAAATGGGCTGCAGTCAAGCTGTTTAGATCTTATCATTAGAAGAGACGACAATTGCATTCTTGCATTAAGTTCTTACGTGCCGCTTGGACAAAGTGATCATCGCGTTCTGGCTTGGGAGTACAGTCATTTTTCTGTACCCAAATGTCGTGCAGTTAGGCAGAGAAATGTATGGAAAGGGGATTATCCCAAAATGAAAGAATTACTGAATGGGATAGACTGGATCCCTGCACATGTACCTGACCCAAATGCTGCCTGGTTCTTCATTAGTAAATTGATTCAGCAGTTGGTAGAGAAATTCTGCCCACTTAAAAGGCAATCGTGCGTCTCCCGACCCGAGTGGGTGACATCGGAAATAAAAAGGAATCTCAAGAAGAAAGAAGACTGTGGAAAACATATGCTAGATATCAACAACCCGAACATTTTTTTCTGCTTTTTAAGAAACAGCGAAATCGGTGTCGGAATCTTCTGAGAAAAGAAAGATCAGCCTTTGAGTCGGAAATAGTCAAAGACATACCAAGAAATTTGAAAAGGTTTTATGCTTACGTTAATAAGGCAAAACGAAATCGCGACTGCATTCCTTGTCTTAAAGACAATCAGGGAAACAGGTTAACTGATAACTCTGATAAGACCAGCCTCTTATCCAATTTCTTTATGTCCGTGTAAACCGAGGAACCACATTTTGACGAGGACGAATACTACAGTACTGCCACATCTAAAAACAAAATAAGCACGGTGTCGTTTCCCAATGGACACAGTAAGAAAAACTCTGAAACAGCTACAGCCCACTAAATCACCTGGCCCAGATGGTATATCCGCAAAAAGTTCTCAATGAACTCACAGACCAGCTGGCCTCTCCGCTCTCCAAGATATTTGAAAGTTCGATGGAGGCGGGGGCTCTGCCTACCGAGTGGAAGATAGCCAACATAACCCCCATCTATAAAGGAGGAGAGAGGACATCACCAAACAGTTTCCGACCAGTCAGCCTCACAAGTATCTGTTGCAAAATGATGGAGAAGATAATCAAAACGGAACTAATGAGACATCTTGAGGAGAATAACTTGCTAAGTTCATATGAACATGGATTTCGAAGTGGTCGATCCTGCCTCACAAACCTGCTCACACCCATGGAAAGTTGGACAAAATCATTAGAAATGGGTTTGTCAGTCGATGCGGTCTACATTGACTTTAGCAAAGCCTTTGACAGGGTTTCACACAAACGTCTGATCTTTAAGCTCCGTCAAATGGGTGTGACTGGCAACCTACTCAAATGGTTGGCCGACTTTCTCACAGACAGGCGCCAGCGTGTTTGTATTGGAGACGCCAAGTCTCACTGGGAAACCGTTCACAGTGGAGTTCCGCAGGGCTGCGTTCTGGGTCCCATTTTGTTTCTGATATACGTTAACGACTGCCTGGATTGTCTGACATGCGAGAAGGTAATGTTCGCTGACGATTTGAAGTTATGGAACTCGATTGAAAAACCGGAGGATGCGCGGAAATTACAACAAAACTTAGATCGCTTGTAAACATGGTGTGATGAGTGGCTGCTGAACCTTAATCTTAACAAAGGCCAAATAATCCGACTGCGGTCTAGTTCCAGAAGGATGATAAGGTTTTAATATCAGTACTTCGTCAGTGGTCACCAACTCCAGGAGGTAAATATTCTACACAGAGGTAGAGACTAAAAACTCA